>OY821517.1:331131643-331139143 GCA_963682025.1 Cordilura impudica
TTTGGCCTCTTTTTATGAATAGCTTCACCAAAACGACGCGTAACACTCAAATAATACACCTTGTAAAAACAGTGACGCGGCGAAGGAAATTCATAAGATACACCAATAAATAATGACATAAATCTTTTAGTATGACCTTAGTTATACCCTGTACCAAAAATATTTGACCTAGATCCATCTTTTATATACCGTCTGTCTGTTCGCCCGTCCGTCTCTCTGTGTGTCCATGTAAACCTGGTAATCAAACTACAGTTAGCAAATATGAATACATTTTGCTGAAATTTGGTATATAAGCTTCTATGGTTTATAGCATGAATTCTTTTGGTGAAAATTGTTGCATGTTCAGATCTAGTCCCCATACAAATGACCCCTACAAGATCGACTTAAATTGCCATTATCATACAGATCTCGGAGTAATTGGGTTTGTGCATGTGTATTACATCCATGAAACCACTATTTAGAATTTAAGACAAAATAATACGACTAATTTTTATTTATTTAACCCTTCAGTGCTCCTGGGATGAAAATAATCCATTGTAATATATCTTTGGTGCAATTATCTGCTTATTGCTCGCGAATATAAATTAAAACAACTTTTAACCAATTTTGTTATAAAACTATTTTATGTATAAAAACTGCCTATATGTTTCCAAATAAAATAAATAATAAAAAGAACGCGGTGTTAAATTGACTGAAGAGTATAATAACATATTAACAAAGAACGAACAAGAAAAGCAATACTTATTGCAAGTCGTAAGTGATTACGGAAAACAATTTGAATCGCACACTAAATCATCCCTAAATACACCCAAATAAATAGAATTAATTTTATATTTCATATTCTTTTGAATAAAATGTCTTTTATTAGCTTTGGATCATATGTGGGTCTTTTTAATTTATTTAGAAAAATATAGATAGTTTTTATGCATAAAAAATAATTTTATAAAAAAATTGGTTAAAAGTTGTTTTAATTTATATTCGCGAGCAATAAGCAGATAATTGCACCAAAGATATATCACAAAATGTTTGAATTTTTTGAATAAATTGTCTTTTAATAGTTTGGGGTCATATGTGAGTCTGTGCAGATAAAGTTTTCGCTATTCCCTCTACGTGCTTTACGTTGGAGTTGTGATGACATACCTTCATATACTAATAGACTAAGACCTATCAGACTCCCAACACTTGAGAGTAGGAAGACTATGCTGGGTGTTACCTTTGTATTCAACCTTGCGAATTATGATGTTGACTCGGAGTTGCTTTTATCATTTTTAATATTCCTTGTAGATTAAGATGACATTCTACACCGCTTCACTTGGGCTATTTTAGGACTAATAATAATTATCCTTTCCGCAGAATTTGTCATGTTTATAGTGTTTCACAATTTCGTTGATTTTAATTGTAATGTATTGAAAGTAAAGCGCGATATAATTGAATACCTGAATTAACGATTTTTTACTCTTTATGTTTAAATTTGTCGGTTACTTACTGATGACATAGTTCTGCAGCTGATTTAAGACCACAAAATTAACTTGCCAGCTCTAGTTTGGAATTCGACAGGGTCCGAACTCTGACGTGTACGAGATCTCCGTGGGTTAGTGGCGGTGTTCGGTCGTAAAAGAAATAGTTTGTCGTTTTGTTAAAGCAAAAATCCGAAAATCCACAGCTAAAATAGCTCCAAGTAATTTCTACACTGTTTTTTAATTAGCTCACTAGTTTCGAAAATATTCAGAAAGTTTTTCAGAAAGAAACAATTTTTTTATACAAAGTTTAAATATTTTTGTTGCTTTTAAATTCATAAAAATAAATTGCTCTTTTTGATCTTTAATTATAAACATAGATATATTTCAAATTAGAGTGCGGCTACGTTATATGGACATTTTACAAATTGCGATTTTGGGGATAGGCGGGGTCCAGTTTGTTACCTTTCAATATAAAACTAATAAATGTGAAGTTTGGGGACAACCGGATAAAGAAAAGTCGCGCCGGAAATAGATTGAAAATTTCAAGTCTATTTATATGGGGAAAGTATGACGTTTTTGAAATTTTACGAAAATTTCGTTCTATAGTTTAATTTTCCCGACAATTTGTTTTAAGAATCGGGATCAATATTAAATTATCTTTTCAAATAGCTATAAAAATTGAAATCGAACACTTTTGTGCCAAAAAAAAAACAAGTTTATGAAAATTGATACCATTTTTTTCAGCATTGGGAAATTGATTAAAGCCATAATTTTTGTTTTGTCTCTGTACTTATAATTAATCAGATGTGAAGTATTATTTTATTACACGTTGTTAACCTATTGCGCATTGAGACCGAATATGTGAAATTTTTTTGATAAAATTTTGAAAACTCCTGTTTTCAAGTTTTAAAAATTTTCTTAAACGAATTAAAAAAAAAATAATGATCTGGCACTAAATTCCTCTGCCAGAATTTTTTTTACGAGGGTTTTTTTATGTCACATCTAAAAATTCAACAGACCTTACAAGATATTTGAATTTTTTGAATAAATTGTCTGTTATTAGTTTGGGGTCATATGTGAGCCCCGGTCCAAAAGGGTTAATGGAGTCATATTTTTTTTACCGAAACACTGGGCTATTAAGATCAAATATAACATTTTAAAGCAGAAAAGTGATTAATTGTTGAAAAAGTACATATACTGAATATTTCACAAAAATGAAATTTTTTTCTAAATCCGCAAAAATAGACGTTGTAAAATAAATTCTAGCAGAGGGATTTAGTTAAAAATCCACACAGTTAAAGGAAAATGTATTTTTTTAAGTGAAGGTAATTTGTTAAGAAAATTAATTTTGTAGAAAAAGGTCCTTTTTTAAGAAAAGGTACTTTGCTATGAAATAACACTTTTTTATCAAAAGGTACTTTTTTAAGATAAGGTAATTTTTTAATAAAAGGTACTTTTTAAAGAAAAGGTACTTGATTTAAAGAATGTGCTTTTTAAGACAATTACCTTTTTTAATTAAGTAAAACGGATTTCTTCGGAAAACGTTATTTTTTTACGATATTATACTTTACTTTATAATTTTTTAAGAAAAGGTATCGTATTAAAGAAGAAACTTTTTCAAGACACGTAATTTTAATGAAACAGTATTTTAGTAAAATTTACTTTTAATAAAAGTTACTTTTTCAGCAAAAGGTCCTTTTTAAGAAAATGAACTTTTAAAGAAAAGTAATTTTTCAAGAACAGGTAATATTTTTAAGAAAAGGTAATTTTATAAGAAAAGCTTCTTTTTTAAGAAAATGCACTTTTTAAGAAAATTTGTTTATTTGGGAAAAGTACTTTTCCAAGATAAGTTTGAAGAATTCTTTTTCAAGAAAATTATTTTATGAAGAAACGTTACTTTTTCAAAAAAGGTAACTTTTCAAGAAAAGGTAATTTTTCAAGAAAAAGTATTTTTTTAAACGGGTACTTTATAAATAAAAAAAAATTTTTAATGAAAATATACTTTTTTAGAAAACGTACTTATTTATAATAACACTTTAAGAAAAAGCTCTTTTTTAATAAAACGTACTTTTTATACTTCTTATACCCTATACCACTATGTATGTGGTCAGGGTATAATGACTTTGTGCTGAAGTTTGTAACTACCCTGTTTTATTAGTATTATTTTTCTGGGACACAAAATCGCATAAATCATAATTTATCAATGTTTCTGGGTGAATTAATTCTCAATTTTCGATAAGTTTTACAACTGGTTCCACTGCATCTAGACTAACAACCATTTTTTCTTTCACTTCTAGTGGAACTTTTGAGTCAAAAAATGCTAATGCCACCATTTCTTTGGCCAAATACCACAAATGCTGTTACATTATTTAACAACTCTTGAGAAACTGATGAATCTATTTCGGCATAACAACATCCCTCCTGTACAAAGTCAAGTTTAATTTAACAATTTTGAGTTATAGCTCAAAAATGTTCTAATTTTATCTGGAAACGTATAGATAGTTTTTAAAAATACTGTAATTTTATAATAAAATTGGTTAAAAGTTGTTTAAATTTATTCGCGAGCAATAAGCAGACAATTGCACCAGAGATATATCACAATGGATAATGATTCCAGGAGCACTGAAAAGTGGTTTAATCGAGTTTAATAGAAAAACTCGTTTTCGGTAATCTTTATTTAGAAATATCTTAAAAACAAAAGCTGGCCTTGGCAACTAATGGATTCACGTTCTTGGATTTACACCAAATTTTAGGAACGGAAGATATACGTATTGGGTTATAATATTTTAAGTAACGCTTTTAAAAATTCAATTTGTAATATATTTGAATTTTTTGAATAAATTATCTTTTATTAGCTTGGGGTCATATGTGACCCCAATTCTGAAAGGGTTAATGGGGTCATATTATTTTTTTCCGAAACCCTAGGCTAATATGATAAAATATAGCATTTAAAAGTAGAGAACTGCTTAATTTTTCCCATTTTTCTCCAAATCCGCAAAAATTAAATCTTTGTCAAAAAAATTCTGGGATAGGGATTTATCTAGAAATTCACACAGTTAATTTCTGGCATATACTTAATGAAACCTTAAAGTGCCAGACCCATTTTTTTAAATTTTGTTTAAGAAAATTTTGTAAAACTTGAAAAATGAGTTTTCAAAATTTTATCAAAAAAATTTCCCATATTCGGTCTCAATGCGCAATATGTTAACAGCCTGTTAATAAAACAATTCTTCACATCTGATTACTTATAAATATAGAGACAAAAAAATTATGGCTTTAATCAATTTATCAAGTTGAAAAAAATGCCATCAATTTTCATGACCTAGTTTTTTTTTTGGCACAAAAGTGGTCTGGGGCATTTGCTATTTCTTGGCGAATTTTTATTCGATTTTGCATTTATGAAAAGATAATTTAATACTGATCCCGATTCTTGTAACATCTTGTTTAAAAAATTAAACTATAGAACGAAATTTACGTAAAGTCTTCAAAAAAAGTCATATTTTCCCCATATAAACAAACACACTTGAAATTTTCAATAGATTTCCGGAGCGACTTTTCTTTAGCCGATTGTCCCCAAATTTCACAAACTTCGATTTTGAATTTTTATAGCTTTTTGCAATGATAATTTAATACTGATCCCGATTCTTACAACAGCTTGTCGGAAAAATAAGATTATAGAACGAAATTTTCATAAAATCTCAAAAAACGTCATATTTTCTCCATATAAATACACTTGAAATTTTCAGTCGATTTCCGACGCGACTTTTGTTTATCCGGTTGTTCCCAAACTTCACATTTATTAGTTTCATATTGAAAGGTAACAAACTGGACCCCGCCTATCCTCAAAATCGCATTTTCATTTTCATGGACCACTCTATTGCACATAAAACAAGCCATATTTTATTAAAATCGATAGACCAGTTTTGGTTTAATTCACAATTTAGTGATGCTTAAAAAACACGAGGTAAGAAAATCGTTTTCTACGGGATTTTCTTTGATATTTTTTGTATTCTCATTTGTATTGAAAACTATTTGCTTGAACAACAAACGGCTAAGATTAAAATTATATAAAAGTATGTAATTATAACTTCAGTAAAGTTAAATCTAAAATCTTATCTGGAAATTCATCGTATAGACCGACTAATTTTCCAACATTCGTTCATTGATGTTATAGAAATTTTCGTCCAAGTCCCAAGAATAGTTTTTATTTCACTTCTTGGTATTCTGTCTCTATCCAGACAAGTAATGTTCAGATTATAAAAACTTTCTGAACAAAACTCAACTATACAATTCCAAATATAAAATTACTCTATACTTCTGGTTTAAACCCCATTATGTGGCATTAAATGTTTTGCATTTGGCCTAAAACCAAATAACAAACATAAATACATAAATTTTTCAACAACAACAACTTTTTAACTAATTAAATGTTAATTGATTTTTAACTAAAATAAACATTGTTTGTAACTAAATTATTCTTTTTTTTAATTATTTTCTTTTTTAATTTCAGGCTAAAATGAATGAACATCATAATAATTTGCAAAAAGGTAATTTTTATAGTAATTTTAGAAATATTTTCTATTCCAACAAAAAAAAAAATATTCTTTTGCACACCACCAACCAGGCATCTCTATTTAAATGTATTATACAAAAAAAAAAAAAAAATTATAGAAGAAAACATCAAATAGATTCTTAACTGTCCGCTTAGCGATATTAATCTTCTTACCAACGGTTTGAGAATAGTTGCTATTTACATTAAAGTTCTTCCTAGTCATTGTTTAACACTGATATCATCTTTTAGCTTAACGAAAAATGTATGAACTCCACTGATTAAATCTTTTGAAGAATCTTAAACTAAACTTAACTATTTGTAGCCAAACTCTAAGGTAGCCTTAATTTAATGCAACATCAGGGAGGTCTTATGTATTGGCTGTCATTGTTTATTTTTGTAGTATTTTTTTTGTTTGTTTTTTGTTCAATCTTGTTTAATGAAAATTTCGTTCGGTTTGGTTGTTTGCATTTTCTTTGTTTGCTGGAATTTATGTTAACAAGTTGTAACTATGTTGTTGCTTGTCTCGTTTAATTTAATTTAGCCACAAACAATTTCATGTACTCGTGGTATTGGTTACAAGCATAAAATATATTTATCGATTTACTTGATCCTTTGGAAGACTTGTTATAATAATAACAAAATAATCATCTTTTACATTTTGCCGATGAAGTGTGCAGCAAGTTTCCCCTTTATGTATAAGCATATTTTTAGAGTCAGCTGAAGAGATCGTTAAGGTCAAGTGTTATAGTTGGTAATTGTAAATTGAATTCGTTAAGAAAGGTGAAAAATCAAATAAGTGAAACAAAGTAACACTGGATATTCAGTAATTTTCACTTAACCACAAAGAACAATGCGCTTTTTTTTAGATATTTTAAATATAAAGTTGTACCTACTAGTTCCAAAAGTTATTATTTTTTACCGCAATCGGCAGATTTAAACAGACTTCATCACACAAAGCAGAGCAAAATAAATATTTTAATTTAAATATTAATTTGTAAAATTTATTTTTATTGGATTAATTATTTTTCTATAGATAAAAAATGTTATCCTTAGGTAATTATTTTTTTTTATCAATTAAAGAAAAAATTATTTTCTAAAAATTTTTTTCCGATCATCTGTTCATTCATTCAGAATCACTTTCTGAGTCGATTTAGCGACCGTCCGTCCGTCATTCCGTCTGTGTGTCCATGTAAACTTTGTAATCAAACTACAGGTGACAAATAACAATATATTTTGATGAAATTTGGCATATAAGCTTATACCGGCCATAGGATGAACGCTGTTGAAATTGGTGAAATTCGGTCCATGTTCAGACCTAGTCCCCATACAAATGTCCCCTATGAAATCGACAAAAATTGCCATAAGATCCAAATTACCAAATAGATCTCAGTCAAATTGGGCGTGTATGTGTTTATTATATCCATTAATCAGTAGTCCAAATAAAATCCGTACAGGACAATCCTTAGTCATAGGTCCCATATAGAGGTG